>CM055904.1:59221085-59246085 GCA_029582155.1 Panopea generosa | reverse complement strand
TTACTTATTTTACATCGATTGTGAAACAAGTTACTTTAATTTAAACACATCACGCTCGATGTCTTCCTAGGTAACACCAGTACCAGGTATATATGCGGGTAAAGTGTCTTGCTCAAGGACACCAAACACAGCCGAACCTTCCGATCCTAGGTCCGATGCTCTACCACTGGATCACGTGCTCTACCACAGGATCACGTGCTCTACCACTATATCACATACTCCACAATTACAAAAACCAGGTTGCTTGACTATCAGTATTAAACTAGAAAACCTAGTACAATGCAATATTCAATATGAAACTGTAGAAAAACTACCACAATACAATATTCAATATGAAACTGTAGAAAAACTAGCACAATACACTATTCAATATGAAAATGTAGAAAAACTAACACAATGCAATATTCAACGTGAAACCGTAGAATTTACTATGCAACTGAAGAAATACTAGCACAATACAATATGTAACTAAGGGGAACCAATACATTGCTATATTCGAAATAAAACTGTAGGGAAAAGAGTAGCATCATACCATGTATATTAAATGAGAAACTTAGAAATGCTACCACAATACAATATTCAATATGAAATTGTAGAGAAAAGAAGTATAATACCATGAATATTAAATATAATACTAGCTTAATACAATAAGTCAAGATGAAACTGTATAAAAATATGAAATATATATATATAGAGCACTGTTCAAATATTAAACTGAAGGAGAAAAAAACAACAAAACAAACAAACTAGCACAATACAAGGGAGAGTAGTCGTGCACGCACTGCAGTATACAGGTAAGCGTACACATATAACCTGTTATCATCGATACAAATGAATGGATCAGTAGTGGTCAGTAGTGGTCAGTGTGCTACTGTAAAACTTCTAATTTCAATACTGTCAATAATATTTCAACAATGCATTAATTAATTCAATAGCATATTGTAAACACAATGTTTTATTAACCCGTCTCTGTCTAATACAAAAAACAAGACAGCCACTTGTTAGTTAATTATTTATTTTTATTTAATAATTAATTATAATTTGTTAGTAATTCATTTCTGGTCGCTGATATTACATGTGTATATGTGGCATTATATTATTATTATTCGTTTCAGGCCAATGCAAATTAACACATTTGTGATTTAATAAAGAATACGTAGTTAAGTTCAATATTTTGTATCAGTTAACCAAATTTTACTGACATTGTTCAGTAAAGTATATACATACATATATATATGCACGCGCACGCATGCACGCACGCACACACGCACGCACGCACTCACGCACACACGCACGCACGCACGGACTATATGGTAATAGCGTTGTCATCAATCAAGAATAATGCTACTCTTATGATCTGACACAAACTGGACCAAAATTGAACAAATGTCATTAAAAAGAAGTGATTTAACACGTTTATCCCCTAATATACAGAGACAACGGAACACGGGATATAAATAACAACAAAAATCGTTTAACAACACATTCAGCTGTGATGAGTTCATACTGGTAACTGGACATATAGCCAACCATATTAGTGTGTGTGGTTCTCAGCTTCATCCTTTTTTCGAAGACTATGTTGATCTGAAGGTGTCAAGGTCACTTAGCTTCCAGATCCTTTTGATCTGCTCATTATTGTCTTTGACATAGATGTTTCCATCATATGTCCAAGTCTTTTGAATGGAGCTGTCCTTAATCTTGGCGAGTTGTCTGCACTCGTAAGCTATATTCATGCGGTTGCGCGTCAAATCTTCATTCAGGTATATGTTAATATGTTTATCACGTAACACTTTGCGGCCCTTTAAGAATGCCGCACGGGATTTGTATGATGAGAATTTCACAATTATTTGACGTGATCGTTTGGCTTGCTTATCAGGTTTACCAACGCGGTGGGAGCGATCAATGTCCGAAGCTGACAATTGAATCCCTGCTTGTTCTGCAATTTTTAGGACTATGGTGTCAGTATCTTCATCGGGCTTTTCTGAGAAGTTACTTATACGCACACATGATCTCCGGCTGTACTGCTCTTGATCGTCCTGCGCATTTCTTAATTCATGTATTTGGCTAAGGAGGTCAGAATTCGTTTCACGAAGCTGTTTGATCTCAGCTTCCAGTGGAGCTATTTTTTTGATAATTTTGGACGTTACCAGTTCATCTATTTCACATTTTAACAGTTCCTTCATTTTAGCAGCTATTCCTTCAATTTCACTATCAGGAAGAACAGACAGAGCTGTTTGTAGCAAGCTCTGGCTTTGAACATTGTCAATCATCGTTTTTTCTGATTCAAGGTCACTTAGGTCTAATTCAGCGTCACACCAGTGCTTGCTTCCAGACAGTGACTCTGTCTCAGATTGTCTTAACTTCTTTTCAAGATTTTCAGCTAAATTTGCAGGTGAAATTTGCTTTCTTTTAATTTGTTTTGTTTTTGAAGATTGTTTTATTTTTAACAGATGCTCTGGTGTTTCTAATGCTGCGGTATTGGGACTGGATGCCTTAAGTGCTTTTTTCCTGCCCATTGTCCGTATACGGCATAAAAAAGTTTGTCAATTTTTCCAATGCTTACGGTAATTTTTTTGCCAAGGTTATCTACCGTGTCACAATATCTTCATCGTCAGATTAATGGGACTTTTATGTAAGTCAACATTTCAAACATTTCAGCATAAAAGTTCATATATTCATGTATACTTGCATATCACACTTATTCCATTCACTCCTGCCGAAGTTGCTTTTCAACGCATTTTTTGTCACCAGCCTTTGTTTATGTTGACTTTCTTAAATCGGAACCGGAACCGTATTCGGTATATCGGCAATATAGGCGAGGCCTCTTTAAAGTATTAAAGGGGAACGCAACCCTGTGTATAAAGCAGGATAATATGAATAGCTATGAGTTCAGCTTTTTATTAATAGTATTATTATGCATAAATTCGAGTCCATAAAGATATATCAGCTCGTTTTGTAACGGTCATTTTCGCACATCGACTTTGTGGTGGAAGTCGCCATATTGGATACCTGCGTGACGTCATAACTGCACTTCCGGTTTAAAACATAATTGATTTATACGCTACAGCAGATATAGAAACGTGCAATTATAGTCACCGGCAAAAGTACTCGCAAGAATAATAAAATGGATTTTAGTAACGGAGAAGGACTTGTGGCCTACAACTTTGAACCAGAATTTTCAGAAGCAGAGTTAAATTAATTAGAAGACGAGAGAAATTGTGAGACGGCACAGTTGTTCACACATGTGAAAGATTTTTGCAGCTGCGAAAACTGTGTAATGATACTTTCGTCTGACGAAAATACGTGCTGCAGATGCAATGACCACACTATTGGAAATTTAGAAGATTTAGAATGTATCACAGAAATAATACAGAGATGTCACAGCAATGTCTTATGAAGTTTTCACCCAAAAAGATGATAACTATTAAACAGTCACTCCGATCATGAACCAGAGATCAAACCCGAAACCCATCAATCACGACTCTGACATCTTATCATGTAGCCTGACATTGATGATTGAATTTTTCAAAATAGTAAAATTACCCTTAGCTTGATAAAAAAGGTAATTATTGCCGTCAGTGTTGATGTAGATCAATGCCAGCCTGCACATTCATACTGTACTATCTCAGTCAATACATTATCAAAACAAAACACCAAAAAAAAAACACTTATTAGACCAGGAATGGAATTTAAGGGAAAATGTTTTGTTACATATATTTACCTGTCTAAGAGAGAATAAGAAATAATATTATATCTCTTTTCTTATCGTGTTTAGCTGGTGCGGCCATTGTTGCGTACTGAGAAATGGCTGAATTTTTTTTTATTTAATACCCTTTTTAGTAAATTTAGATGAAGCATGAATAAATTGCGTTTTTTTTTTGTGTTGTTTTACATAACTGGCACTGTCTTTTGGTTATTCAAATGGTGTTACTACCCAATTTGATATATGATGATTATCTATTCTACCAGTTCTCTGAACATATATGAATGTGTCTCCTTATACGGAGTGTCATATGGAATATAATGTCTACAGGCATATTGCACAAAGTGTATGTTACTGTCCAGCTACTGGCACCCTGCTGAGCTTTCATAATTCACCAACACCACATTCACACCATGTGGTAATGAGAAATACACTGCCACAGTGTGCATATTGTACCCTAATAAGCGTAATCACCCCAGGTTTAATGACCCCAGGGTTTATGACAGGATGTTATATCACATAGTATTATGCCTTATTACTAATTTAAACATTTTCAGTTAATTAGGGTTTCAATATCAATGCAAACTTACAAGTAAAAAAAAATATGTTATATGATTTTATGAATATTTTTCATAAATTGTATACCAGAACACTATTTTAACAGTAAAAAAACTTTTCATGTATTAATGAATAATTAAAGGAACAAAGGTTTTACTTTATCTTTTTTCATTACGAAGTAGAGGTAGTTCAAATGTCTATTCAAGAATAATGACCTAGTTGACTGTGAAAAAGCCATATATCAATAAACTAAATTGCCTATTAATTATAAAATTAATAAAATGAGTTTACGAACAATTAATGGTTGACTGAATATTTAGCATCATTTTTTTGCCACCGAGGGTTTACTGTACAGATGTTCAGTTAACCTAACCACTGTTTCCTGCAAAAGTAAACCAGTACTCGAGCACACCCAACAACCGCAAGTAACTGATAATTTTTCCACTCGAATCAGCAGTGAGAGACAAATGATATTGAGACACAATGTTGTATGTCAGTCATCACAGAGACTGTCGCCGGTGGGGATTCGAACTTGAGACACCTGGATTGATAGTTAGACACGTAACTGACTGAGCTAATCGGGCCTGTCACAATTAATTAGCCTTAATTTGTATTTAAATAATAACTTTTAGATACCATGTCGTTTTCACACCTTATGTTTTGGCATTAACCTCTTGTTTTTATTGTTAATTGGATTATCACACCTGTTTAAACAGCCTGCAATTATAAGATTGTGAAAGTTTGCTATATCAATTTCGCAATATTTTGGAAGAGAAATCAGCTGAGCTATATGTTATTAGCACATTTTTAAGAGCTTCCCACTGGATAATATACACTAAGTCTATATGTATGTCGCATGTGGTCATATTCGTACTGAAATTATCAGACATTGTATGCTTGGGTAGTAGTACGCCAAGGCATTGGTACGCTTCATTCTGCAATCTTAAGTCCTACCCCAAAGTATAAAGGCGTTTTGCGCGTGATGTCACCAGAAGCTTGACACTGAGGCAATGTGAAATCACATATTAGGAAAACTAAAAACAACGCTGCCCACAAAACATATCGCATTACTCCACTCACTTGTTCCGCTGAAGAAAATAATGTTAATGGTTAAGTCCTTCAATTCAGAATAGTTTTCGCGTTTAATTGTCTTCCTTCGATGTTCACTAATGCACTGTATATCTGTATATAAACTGATTACGTATATTAGTGTATATACATAAGAGTTTCAGTAGAGAGCAGTCACTAACGACACAATACAATTTGCGCGATAACTAGAACGGAAGTGCAGTTATGACGTCACCGAATACCTCCATCACAAAAGAGCTACAAAATGGCGGCGCCCATAGCATTTAGGAAACGCTTGAAATCATGATATTTAATGTCATTTTTCTCATTTGATAAATTTCGTACAATTAAAATTTGTTGATTTTTGTGTTATTTACATGTCTATTTAACGATAAATAGCCATTTATATTCTGACGTGCGGTACCCTTTAAGACATGTAACTGTGAACTGTGAACGATTTATCTTTATCAGGACGATTGGCCAGAGTTCTGGTAGGCGGTGACCACGGAGATTGCCAACACCCGTGCACACAAGGCGGGGTCAAGTACTGTCATCCTATCCCCTGTCCACTTCCGCCATGTGTTGACCGTGTAACTACCAAGGGAGAGTGTTGCTCCCACTGTCCAAATGGTACGAACAATTTATATAGAGTGTAATATAATGGCTGCGCACGGTTCGGTTCAACGTTTAATGTCTTATTTGATAACATACTGAACGACGTGGTCGCTGTTGCTGTCATAAGTAAACATTTTCGAGAACCGTTTGCTTGTGTTAAATAACGTGACCTAAAGAGAAATGGAGGGACAGCATATATGTCCGATATCTGTTTAATGTCCCTCAAGTTCAGCAACACTAACGTTAATAAACAAAACAAGCACGTTAATCGAACTGAACGCAGTCCAGCACTAGTGTGTTTTATAGTAAAAATATAGTACCACTTTCACTGGGTTAATCACATGATATGCATACACCATGAGCTGTATATTATTATATGCACTTTGCTAAGCTGTTCTAGCTAGGGATATCGCGATAACGTCTCCGATATCGAAGACGCGATATTAGCACAGCACAGCACAGCAATATACAACACAGCTGGGGATATGGCGATAACGTCTCCGTATGGAACGCCATAGCTGTCTTATGTGGTCCATTTTATATGTATTATGTGCATTCTTTATTATACCATGTGCATTCATCATTATATTATGTAGATACGTTATAACATTATGTCGATACTTTATTACATTATGTCGCTACTTCATTACATTTTGCAGATACTTTATTATATCATGTAGACTGTTTATTACATTATGTAGATACGTCGTTATATTGTGTAGATACTTCATTACATTATGTAGATACATTATTACATTATGTGGATACTTTATTATATTCTGTAGATACTTTATAACATTATGTCGAAACTTTATTAAATCTTGTCGAAAGTTTATTATATTATGTGCATTCTTTATTATATTATGTCGAAACTTCCTTATGATGATGAGATTATTTTGACGGGGTGATTTCTATATTGACACCGCTTTAAACAACAAGCTTCTTTCAGAGAAAGAATATTGGATATGGCGGAAGAGAAAATGGAAGTTGTTCTTAAAAATCTCAGCAAGGATAGACACATCCCTTCCTTTATACGGGAAAAATATCTCTTCCTGAGTTGCGTGTCCATAACTCTTCCTGTGTTGCGTGTCAATATATCTTCATGTGGTGCGTGTCCATATATCTTCCTGTGGTGCATGTCCATATGTCTTCCTGCGGTGCGTGTCCATGTCTCTTCCTGTGGTGCGTGTCCATATCTGTTCCTGCGGTGCGTGTCCATATCTCTTCCTGTGGTGCGTTTTCATGTCTCTTCCTGCGGTGCGTGTCGCATGAAAACGCACTGCAGGAAGTGATATGAAAACGCACCTCGGAGAGACATGAAAACGCAATACGGGGATAGATATGGACACGCACCACATGAAGAGATACGGACACGCACTGACAGCTATGGCGTTCCATATCTCCGATATCGAAGACGCGATATTGATCATCAAAAAATCGCGTTGCCAGCTACGTAACTTCGCGTTGCCAATATCGATGCTGTCGTAATATCACGCTCTGCATACATGGAACTGAGGAATCAATATACATATATGTAGAACTAGTATTAAAGAAATTACTGATTCGAGCTTTCCCTAACCCATTTCGCACATCACAGGTTACGTGATTGCAACCCATTAAATATGGACTGTGGTCATTTCTTGGATGTTGGCTGTACAATTCATTTTGAACTATTCATGTACAATTTGTTTCAGGTTCCAACTGTAGCGGTCCCGACGGAAGCATTATAGACTATAATCATTGGAAAATTGTCGACGGCAAAAACTGCACATGTGTCCACCCAATACAACCCGCAACCTGTGTTTGATTGACTACCGGTGTATTGTGAGAAAACAAAACACTTCACAATAAAACATACCAAACATGTGTCTTGTTTCGTTTTGTGTAGACCCTCCGGTGTCTTACGTTGCTTATCTGAAACATTTTATTATGTTATCCATAATGACTAATGGTACAGCGACTGCTATGACTGCGTTGGTTTGCGGGGTTGAACCCAGCAACACATTTACTAGTTACTAGCACAGCACAGTACAGTACAGCAAAGCACAGAGTATAACATCAATTTACAGCACATCACAGCACAGTACAGCACAGTAAAACACAGCACAGAGCATAACAGCAATTTACAGCACATCACAGCACAGTACAGTAAATTACAGTACAGTACATTACAGTACAGTACAGTACAGTACAGCACAGCGCATAACAGCAATTTACATCACATCACAGCACAGCACAGCACAGCACAGCACAGCACAGCACAGCACAGCACAGCACAGCACAGCACAGCACAGCACAGCACAGCACATAACAGTAATTTACAGCACAGTACAGTACAACACAACACAGAGCATAACAGCAATTTACAGTACAGCACAGCACAACACAACACAGCACAGCACAACGCAATACAGAACATAATAGAAATTTACAGTACAGCACAGCAACAGCACACTGAGCACAGAAATGAACAGCACAGCAATGTACAGCACAATACAGCACAGCACAACACTGTTCTATAAATTACGGTAAAGCACAGTACATCGCAGAACAGCACAGCAAAATAAACACAACATAACCCAGCACAGGAAAGTACAACACAGCAAAGTCCAACACAACAAAACACTGCACAATAAAACACAACACAGCACAGCAACTCACAGCACACGATTTTAGTTTCTTTTAACAACTGTTATGTTATAATATTTTTGACCTTTTTGTGAAGTTGACCCTTTCGTGTTACTTTGTCAAAAATGGGACCAACCTAACAAGATAAGATACATTGGTTTATAAAGTTAAAATCTCGTTATGTCTCACTGTTTTCGACCTAGGATTTTCCAAATGAGGACGTAATATCTGATATAAACTTTGACCTTACCATTTGTTTTGAAAAAATGAAAAGAAACAAAATTATTTCTGTATACTCTATAGGCAATAGTTTAACAGTGATTACCCCAAACAGTGACAGCGGCCACGTAACTAACTGGATATTGCCACGACAAGATCAAAAGCCACAGCCACAACACAGCATTTGCATTGTTTGTTTGCAATCGCATTACAACACAACGCACAGCACAGCACAGCACAGCACAATACAGCACAGCACAGCACAGCACAGCACAGAGCAGCGCTCTATAACACAGAACAGCATAGCACAGCACAACAATTTATAGCACAGCATAACACATCACATCACAGCAAATTACAACACATAATGTCACAGCACAACATAGCACAGCAAAACACATCTCATCACATCACAGCATATCAGAGCACAGTACATCACAACACAGACAGCACTGTATAGCACAGCACAGCATAGTATAGAACATCGCATCGCATCACATCGCTTCACATCACAGCACATCACATCATATCACAACACATCAAAACACAACAGAGCACGGCACAGCACATCACATCGCATCGCATCACATCGCTTCACATCACAGCACAACACACCAAAACACTGCACAGCACTGTATAGCACATCACACCACATCACATCACATGGCAGCACGGCACAACACAGCATAGTACAGCACATCACATGACATCATAGCACAACACAGCATAGTACATCACATCACATGACATCATAGCACAACACATCATAGTACATCACATCACATGACATCATAGCACAACACAGCATAGTACAGCACATCACATGACATCATAGCACAACACAGCATAGTACATCACATCACATGACATCATAGCACAACACAGCATAGTACATCACATCACATGACATCATAGCACAACACAGCATAGTACAGCACATCACATGGCAGCACGGCACAACACATCACATCACATCGCTTCACATCACAGCACAACACACTAAAACACAGCAGAGCACTGTATAGCACAACACAACACATTACATCACATCACATCATAGCACAACACAGCATAGTACAGCACATCACATGGCAGCACGGCACAACACATCACATTGCATCATAGCACAACACAACTTTGTATAGCACAGAACAGTATAACAAAACACATCACAGCACATCACATCACATAACAGCAGAACACAGCACAACACTGTATAGCACATCACACCATATTACATCACATGACAGCACGGCAAAGCACAGCTCATCACATCATAGCACAACACAACTTTGTATAGCACAGACCAGCACAACACAGCACATCACAGCACATCACATAACAGCAGAAATACAACACCGCACAGCACAGTACATCTCAGCACAGCAAAACACATAAAACAACGTACAGCACAAAAACCAATATCGTTTCCAAATGCTGATGAGGAGATGACAAAATATTTTCCATTAACAACTGTTATATTCACCTCCTGTTCAAATAACTACATGTAGTAACCGTTCTGGGTTCCATGTGATATCTTATGCCAACTTTAATAAAATGTCACATTATTTCATATATATTTATATTTTTCACTTCATTCATTGTGCCATGGTGATGTATATTAAGCGAAAATCCATACCCAATAAAAAACACTAGATACTCATAGTTAAGCAACCTGGTATTTGTTATTGTGGAGCACGTGATCCTGTGGTAGAGCACGTGATCCAGTGGTAGAGCACGCGATCCAGTGGTAGAGCACGTGATCCAGTGGTAGAGCACGTGATCCTGTGGTAGAGCACGTGATCCAGTGGTAGAGCACGTGATCCAGTGGTAGAGCACGTGATCCTGTGGTAGAGCACGTGATCCAGTGGTAGAGCACGTGATCCAGTGGTAGAGCATCGGACCTAGGATAGGAAGGTTCGTTCTTGCGCCTCGACTGTGTGGGTGTCCTTGAGCAAGACACTTTACCCGCATATATACCTGGTACTGGTGTTACCTATAAAGACATCGAGCGTGATGTGTTTAAATTACAGTATATTGTTTCACAATCGATGTAAAATAAATAACTTTAAAGTTTAAATAAATATTGTAATTCATCAACCAGTCAGACGGCGGCGGCAATTACTTTATCAGCACTCCGTGTGAGAAAGTAAAAAAATCTATCTGCAGTATTGTATAAAATAAATATAATTTGAAATTGTGTTGCGTTTAACGTATTATGTCTAAGCAATGGTTATAAAATAAAATCCCTGCAAAATTGCCTTGACATTTGTATTTTTTCAGTCGGTATGACATTTCACATACTGCAGATATACTGATATACGACAATCAGTAATGCTATTAATGGTATTAAACGTCTCACTACAGAGTTTGCTCTCTGTTCCGCATAAAACAAGGTCCAGGACTTCCATCGTTAAGATAATCCACATGGAAAAGTTTATTAACGTTTTTTCGGTAGCAGGAATGCATCCGCTTTTACAAATGCACAGTAACCGGTGGGTTGATAAGCTTGTTTTAAAGACTGCATCCCCATGTTTTTTAATTTCTCAAATGCTCTAAAATACATCCATCTGATTAAGGAAATATATCAGGATTTTTTTTAAAATTTTAAACATGTTTTTTTATACTCATGCCAATATATAGTCAATGACCCAGTATTGCCAAAAGGATATCTATTTAAACATGTCAAATTGATATTCTTGAAATGTGATTTCCTAACTTTGGCTACGTATCTTGGTTAGACTTAAATATAACCTATACAATTTTTATGACGTATTTAATGAGTCACGTGATTTAAGTTTAACTTTCAATTTGATCCGTTATACAGGTTCACACATAGATAAAATTGTTTCTTCTTAGAAATGACGATGTGAAGGTCGTCAAGCAGTATTTAAGTGATGTCTATTTTTAGAAAGAGGATTGCACTTCAAGTTAACTACTGCGATTTAAATACATATATCAATTTTGTCAGGTTTTAGAGGATTGACATACAAAACCATTCGGATTTTATTTATTAATGATAGTGAGATACTTTTTATCCATTTTAAAAATAGTTTTTATGACAATTATAGCGTTTTCCCCTGATATACTGCTTTTAAAACCCTGAAAGTCACATTTATAATACCAGTGCTGTCTTATTGCAGTATATGCTATGTCTCTGTTTACTCTACTCATTTGCAACAAGAAAACACAGTCGCTATGAAAACAGTTCATAACCGCGTAAATTCATAATTTACTTTGACATACCCCTGTTTCTAAACGAGCATTTTTATAAGTTCATTTATTTTACATACTCGTGTACCTAAAATCGATAAATAACTTTATACTTATAACGGTTATTCTTGTTCAGGTGACTATCGTTTAACGCGTTGATGTAAATAATTCATACATGTTTGAGGTTCTCATGGAAGATTGACTTGTTTAAATGAGTTATTTTATTAAATGAAGACTTTATCATCATCATCATCATCATCATCATCATCATCATCATCTTTTTTAATACATTATCATTTTTTAAATATATTTTTGGATTTTATCAATTATTATATTAATATTTTAATACTATTAATTAAGATAATAGTAATAATAATAATAACAACATTATTATCGTTATTATTATTAGTATTATTTCATCATTATTATTATCATTATTCATTATTATTATTATTATTATTATCATTATAATTATCATCATTATAACTATCATCATCATCATCATCATCATCATCATCATCATCATCATTATTATCATTATTATCATTATTATTTATTATTATTATCATTATTATCATTATTATTATTGTTATTATTATTATTATTATTATTATTATTATTATTATTATTATTATTATTATTATTATTATAACAAGTATCGATCAAACCTATAAAGCACTCGTGTAACCTTTAAGAATGAAACCGATGAAAATTTTCCGAGAAACCCATTGTGTATGATTCAGCGCTGTTCTTAGCTGTGTTGTTGTTTTTACTGCTTTTGTTTTACTGCGCACAAAAAGGGTGTTAGAGATTTATAATACAGTGTTCTGAGGTTCGGAGTGGTGTTGGTTGGTGTTTAGTAAAATTATAAGCGTTCGTATTTTACATATATAATGAAACACACCAGTTCGGGAACAGGGATGTGATTTAATGTTTATAAACATTGACTTTATTTTGAGTACATAATGACTTGATATCCGGTACTTGGACCTTTACTGTTTTCAGAGAGAAGAGAAGCCGGTCGGTAAATACAATAAAAGTATTTTGTGAAATATTTTTTATCCATCTTACTTTGAACTATGTGATAGAGTCGTCTCATACGTTTTACATTATAGTGTTACTTGATTGTTTCGAACAATATAGATAATATTTATAAATGAATCGATGAAATACATAGAATAATAAAAGAAGTATTTAAAACGGCAGTTAATATTGACATCAAAAACATTTGTGAGAGTCTTAAACTATAAATACAAACATTCTAACCATGCAGGCGAGTTTAGCTCAGATTCTAGGCCTCGTGATGCTCATAAACACGAATCTTGCCATCATGATTGCGTTCGCGACGCCATATTGGACCAAATCTCTCCTTCAGAACGACCAGGGCCTTTGGGCAAATTGCAACGGAAACGATTGTGTCTGGGTGTTCGACCACGACTTTGCCGCTCAGAAAATACAACCTGGTAAGCATTTATGTTGTTTTAATATATTAAGTTTGTTTTATAAAAGTTTTGCTTTTATTCGTCTATGGCCCATGTATATCTATCTTAATTACAAACATAAATATGTCATTGATACACGGCAAGTGATAATATGTATGACATAATTATCTACAAAGAAAAGTTCGTACGGCAATGTTTAAATATATAATATAGCCTTATATATTTACATAGAGTTCACCATGTTAAGCGTCATTGTTATTGCTTTGATACATTTTTCAAACATCAGCACAATTTGCTACTATGGGAGAGAAGTTTGTCGTGTGGGTTGTTACACATTTTTGTGATCTTTCAAAGCGAAGTCGTTCCCCTTATCCACACATCTACTAAGTAATTTATTCATTTTTTGCCACAATAAGCCGTTTGCAAAATAATGTAATTATTTTGTTCAAGTGTTAGTGGCTTACTATGGCCACATATTTCACTAGTCCATAGTCGATAGTCGTGTACCATTCCTAAGCTGGAGGTATACAATATATAATAGAGTTATTCAATGAAATTTAATAAATTGGATGAAAAACTATATTGTTTCATGGTTTCTACGGTATCACTGATTCCCCACAGGAAGTTCGGTCATGTCAGAGACATATACGTCACCGGTCACGTGACGCAAGCTGGCAATTGCTTTTATTTCCATCACCAAGGTTACACACTCACATGCAACTACTGCACAAAAATTGTCATAAATGAACAAAAAATATCATAATTGAAAAGGTAAAACTAGTTTTATTTCAACTGATGGACCTAATAGCAAAAGTTATCAATCTGACGATATGACATGGTCGTTACAATAGTTATCACTCTAGGCCGGGTCGTACCAAAGACTTTAAACATGGTACTAGAAGCTTCCTCGCTTGACGCTCAGCATTTAGAGGAGAGTTCTAGTTCTGGTCGGCCCGGTGTCAGTATAATGTGACTGGGTATGGTATCATACCATGTGTGTGCGGCATGATACTCAAGTGTGACAGCGCTTAGAATACTGTCTCAAGTAGACACCGTCGCGATATGACTGAAGATTTGTTGTAAGCGCCGCTTAACACCATACAACAGTTATCACTCTGTCGATATAACATAAGCGTTACAAAAGTGATCACTCTGCCGATATAACATGGTCGTTACAATAGTTATCACTCTGCCGAAAAAACTTGGTTGTTACAATAGTGATCACTCTGCCGATATAACATGGTCGTTACAATAGTTATCACTCTAACTTGGTCGTTACACTAGTTATCACTCTGTCGATATAACATGGTCGTTACAATAGTTATCACTCTAACTTGGTCGTTACAATAGTTATCACTCTGTCGATATAACATAGTCGTTAAAATAGTTATCACTCTGTCGATATAATATGGTCGTTACAATAGTTATCACTCTTACTTGGTCGTTACAATAGTTATCACTCTGTCGATATAATATGGTCGTTACAATAGTTATCACTATAACTTGGTCGTTACACTAGTTATCACTCTGTCGATATAACATGGTCGTTACAATAGTTATCACTCTAACTCGGTCGTTACAATAGTTATCACTCTGTCGATATAACATAGTCGTTACAATAGCTATCACTCTGTTGATATAACATGGTCGTTACAATAGTTATCACTCTAACTTGGTCGTTACAACAGTTATCACTCTGTCAATATAACATGGTCGTTACAATAGTTATCACTCTGTCGATATAACATGGTCGTTACAATAGTTATCACTTTAACTTGGTCGTTACACTAGTTATCACTCTGCCAATATAACATGGTTGTTAAAATAGTTATCACTCTGCCGATATAACTTGGTCGTTACAACAATTATCACTCTGCCGATATAGTATGGTCGTTACAATAGTTATCACTCTAACTTGGTCATTACAATAGTTGTCACTTGCGATATAACATAGTCGTTACAATAGTTATTACTCTAACTTGGTCGTTACAATAGAAATCACTCTGCCGATATAACATGGTCGTTACAATAGTTATCACTCTAACTTGGTCGTTACAATAGTTATCACTCTGCTGATATAACATGGTCGTTACAATAGTTATCACTCTAACTTGGTCGTTACAATAGTTATCACTCTGCCGATATAACATAGTCGTTACAATAGTTATCACTCTAACTTGGTCGTTACAACAGTTATCACTCTGCCGATATAACATGGTCGTTACAGTAGTTATCACACTAACTTGGTCGTTACAATAGTTATCACTCTGCCGATATAACTTGGTCGATACAATAGTTATCACCCTTTCTATATAACATGGTCGTAACAATAGTTATCACTCTAACTTGTTCGTTACAATAGTTATACCTCTGTCGATATAACATGGTCGTTACAATAGTTATCACTCTAACTTGATCGTTACAACAGTTATCACTCTGCCGATATAACATAGTCGTTACAATAGTGATCACTCTAACTTGGTCGTTACAATAGTGATCACTCTGCCGATATAACATGGTCGTTACAATAGTGATCACTCTGCCGATATAACATGGTCGTTACAATAGTTATCACTCTGTCGATATAACGTGGTCGTTACAATAGTTATCACTCTGCCGATATAACAAGGTCGTTACAATAGTGATCACTCTGCCGATATAACATGGTCGTTACAATAGTTATCACTCTAACTTGGTCGTTACAATAGTTATCACTCTGCCAATATAACATGGTCGTTACAATAGTGATCACTCTGCCGATATAACATGGTCGTTACAATAGTTATCACTCTAACTTGGTCGTTACAATAGTTATCACTCTAACTTGGTCGTTACAATAGTTATCACTCTGTCGATATAACATGGTCGTTACAATAGTTATCACTCTGCCGATATAACATGGTCGTTACAATAGTTGATGTTATGATTTGGACATTACAAAGTCAGCACGGTCAAAATTAAGACGTAATAGTTCAATGTTGAATTCTGCACGCAGCCAGTCCTGACTACATTTTTCAGTTATGCATCCAGTACATGTCAAGATGGATGATGAAAAACGTTACATATTCATGAGATGCTTCTGGTTCAACCAATTAAAGGTCCTACTTTCTCAGCCACTGAAATCGCTCCAGAGCTGAGAAAGTCCTCCAACATCTAAGCCGGCTAGAAGTTACCAATCGGAACAACGCTCGGCCATTTCCGTAAACATCCGAAATAACTTTTTTTGAACTTTTTTTAACGTTTACGGAAATGGCCGAACGATGTTCCGATTGAGAAGTTACATAGCCTTTTCTACGCTGTAAAACTTCTTACCTATTCCTGGAAAATATACATCATTTTTAAAAATAACATTTTTATGGTGGCATAGTTCTGCCAGCCTGATGTCGACATCACAGATAATCAATTGGAAAATCAACTGGAAAAATCAACATATTATTTAGTATACATGGGCATAGGAGCGTTTCAATTAATAGGGGGATTGGGGAGGCAACCTGAGGAGAGTGTATGGGGGTGTATTCCCTCCCACTAGTTGTATGTGGGTGGGTGGGTGGTGGTGGTCCCCTGGAATATTTTGATATTTTAAATACCAAATGCTGCATTATTAGGAGATTTTTTGATAAAATATGGTTGGTATTGACCAATATTTTGTGACTTTTATATGCTTTAGTATGAAAAAATATAAGATGTATTCCCTAGGAAACTTTGTTTTTCTTAGTGCCAGATCGTGCATTCTGGTTCATTGAAGAACTAAGTATGAAAGACATTCGTTGACCTCTGGGGAATCCCTTGCTGGTGAGGGGTACGGAGACCTCTACTTGAAAATGTTGGTATCTTAATAAACAAATACTTCATTCTAGTAAGTTTTAGTTGGGAAATGGTTGTTAATTACACTAGGATGGGAGGGGGTGTCCTTGTTGGTGGGGCTACGGGGGCCTAACCCAGATAAAAATGATAGATGAAACACAAATTGCTGTGTTTAGTGAGTTTCCAGGATAAAATATATAGCACTTACTGCAGTTTGGTCTTGGAGGGGTTGTACCTTGCTGGTTGGGGTACCTTGAAACTTTTGTGATCTTTAAAACATAATGCTGTATTTTTACAAGTTTTAGAAAAAAAAAGTTATTTACTCCCGAATATTTTGTGACTTTTACACGTTTCTATTAAACCATAACATGTATCATGTAAATTGAACTTCCATTGGGTTTTAAACCCAGTACTTCATGCACTGTGAGCACTGAGAGAGTGTGATGTTCTCTGTTGGTTTAAGTAGGTCCCTGGAAATTTTTATATTCCAAAAACTAAACGTTCTATTTTAGTTAGTTTTAAGGGGGTGGTTGTTTTATGCTTCGCTATTTTTAACAACTATCAGATGTATTAAGAACCGACTTTCAAACCAAGAACCTCATGGGAAGTATTTTTTTATATAATTAACCCAATAACCCTGATGTCGACACCAGTACATTGATGTCGACATCAGTAACAAAGAAGTTGATGACAGGACAGGGCACTAACTAACCCTTTTCAGCCAGTTAATCACTTACTGATGTTACCATAACTATTTGAATAAGTGACTTATTCAAGAAGTTTATGTCGCCATAATGAGTGAGATGTCGACATCATACGTTCCTGATGTCGACATCATGAAGTGGCTATCTGACTATCAGGCTGGCAGAACTATGCTACCATACATTTGAATTCCAATTTAGAAAGTGAATCTCTAAATAGTGAAAACAATATCTCTTTAGATGTTGACCTACTTTCTAACTAATATAATCGCTCAGATTTTTAAAAAAAAGAACAAATGATATTTTGCGTTGGAGTTCAGCTTCTAAATAATAATCTACTTTCGTTTATGATTAACGAGAAAAATGATTGTTGATTGGTAAATTGAACCAATTCATAGAAAAACAACAGCAAAAAACAACCTCAATTATTTTTTTCGGACGATGAAAAAAAATATAGATCATTATTATACAAATATAACAGAAATACTTGGTCAGTTCGGTGAATGTAACAAACCGAGCTACGCTTCACTCATCGAATATCTATATGTTAAAATATCTCACATTTTATAATCTATGACCTGTACGCAATTTCCGGTACATACTTTAGTAAGTACTTTAGAATGTCAATTTCTGCATTGCATATATTTATATCCATTAAGCACGCATTTCAAAAAGTAGGCTATTTTTGTAATCGAGGCCAGTATGACGGTCTATCATTTGTTTATTTACTTTGCTTCAATTGTTAAATATGTTCTTACAACTTTACAAAAGACCCTCAAAGTCTTCCTGGGTAGAAACCAGTATCTAGAAAATGCGGATAAAGTGTCTTGCCCAAGAACATCGCACGTAGCCTTGGCGGAGGATCAAACACACGACCCTAATATCCTAGATCCGATACACGCTACAACAGACTGAGACAAGTGGGAGAAGAAAAAACACACACAACAGCATGTGTTCATTTATGTAGGATAGAAAAAACTCGCCCTCTGAGTCCAAATTACATGCATAGCAGTCGTTATAAATTTGGACCGCCGAGACCTCCATGTAACGATGACCCCTCGGGTGAACCTTCTCTATCCCGCATATATACTTTTATACATTGTAAATGGCCATATTGCGTTTTGTCTTTATGCCAATAAAACTGAAACTAAAACTTACGGCCCATTTTATAACAAACGGCATTGTTTAATTTTTCAGAATATACTTCTATATAACCATCAGCAGCGAAATGTCACTTCATTTATGAATCATAATAGCTCAATCAGACTGAATGACCCCCCCCCCCCTCCTCCACCACACACACCGTCATACTATAGTGGCTAATGGTGCGTCAAATTGTTATATGTTAGCCCCAAATGCACATGTATGATAATGATAACGGTAATGATAATGGCAACGACAACGACAACGACAACGACAACGACAACGACAACGACACCGACAACAACAACAATAACAGCAACGACGACAACAATAATAATAATAAGGAAACTCATTTGAACAATTCAATATTTCACGAGGCCACAAACATATATATGTTATTTGCACCAGCTCTAAATAAAGATTTCAGGGTCCTCCGTGGTCGAGTGGTCTAAGGGACTGTCGTCGATTGGTCACTTTGCTTTCGCCGCTAAGTTCGTTGCTTTGGGTCCTGCTCGGACCAAAATCTTTATTAGGGAAAAAATCCGAGTTACTTGCGGAAAGGACGGTGGTTCTACTCAGATTCATTCTGAGTTCTTCCTCCACCAATAAAACTGACTATGTCATAGTTCAACCTCATTCAAAAAAAATACAAAAACAAAAAGATAAAAATAAAATTTAAAAAATCCAACAATTTCATTATATCCATATACGTGTGTACATTTGGAATACTGAACCACTTAAAACATGACAGGGAAATTGACTTATACTAATAAAATATATGTGAAAAACAAATCATTTCTATTAGTTTTACTTATTATATTTGGTTAGTCATCAATAATAAATAACTCTGCTAGGAGGGTGGATTTTTCTTTGACGTTTATTCATTCATAAATAGTACTGTTCTGCCGGCATAATGTTTCTTTGATTGACCATTCGAAGAAGTCAGCAGGTGAACTAAACCCATAATTCCTAGTTTCATCTTAAATTCGCCAAAAAGAGAACCGTCCTTTCAGGCAAAATGAACATTTCATTCTGCAAGATGACATATTTCCCCTATACTGCTCTTCTGCTTGCGGATTGTTTTACACCTTTATTCGGTTCTTTTTTTATTTTACATTTCTATCGACAAACTATCTTTTTTAGTTTTAGCTTTAATTCGCTGAAAAACAGAAAAGTATCCTTCTTGCGAAATAAACATTAATTTTCATTCAAACATTCTGCATTTTTAATTCTGCTTACTGAAAATACCCTTCTCATTCAGCCATTCTGCTATTCTGTTAATAGAATGCTCTTTTATTTTGTCATTCTGGTATTCGAATATGTCTACATTCCTAATTCTGTGCTTTAAATTAAAGTTTTTTAAAAAATAAGATTGTCTTTTTGTCATTTTGCTAAAGAATGATTGTTATATTTTCGCCAATCAGCCATTGGAAGATTTCGACAGGTGAGCGCCACTCATAATCCTTTGCTTTAAATTAAAAAATCGCTATAAAAATGATATTTGTCCGTTTGGCGAAATGAGCATTTTATTTTGTCATTATGCCATTCAGACCTTAAACACGATCTCTATAGTTTTTCATACGCACCAATTCCGCGCACAAAGGGAAGCAACTCTGTCAAAATGTCCCAAAGTTTTGACAGCTCGGTTTTGATAAAGGGACAATAGAAATAAAATGAAGAACCCAGAAGGACGATTTGCAATAGAGACAGGTAATAAAATTAAAACGGGTAAACCAATGATCAGTATCAACCGACGACATAGTTCCCTGTCACCAATCAGACCAGTCAGTGTCACTACAAATTATTTTACTACAACTGACCCTATTTCGGATAGCAGTTTCATTTACGGATACGCCTGAAATTGGTCTTTTGAATTATGTTCAATATATAAAATATGCATACCGGCAAAAATAATTGCTCATAGCAATTAAACTAAATATAAATTTAGTTTTGATGCAAATAAGTTCTTTGATATAAAAAAGAAAATTTTGCAAAAACATTTCATTTAATGATGGCATATTTTAAGAGCCATTTTTTCCTCACAATTACGCTTTTTATTTTAATTTTTATTAAATCAGAGAGTATTGACAATATTTGTACAAATCGTCTTTAATTTTTTAAATATATTATAAGCACTGATAAACAATCATTATCCCCAAAATGCTATTCTTAGAATAAGATTTTAGTAATTTAAGTATATACCTAAATTTGTTGGTAAAACTAAAATCAGATGACGAATTTGATTTTAATAAAGATAACCGTGGCACTACTATGAGGGTAAATGTTTTTACACAAGAATTCACTGACTTGCACACTGAAGCGTGCTGTTACTACAAGGAAACAGACGGAACTGCACGAATCTTTGCTACAAGGAAATACACTTAACTGCAGCGTGCCGTTACTACAAGGAAATACATCGAACTGCAGTGTGCCATAACTACAAGGAAATACACGGAACTGCATCGTGCCGATACTACAAGGAAATACACGGAGCTGCAGCGTGCCGATACTACAATGAATACACTGAACTGCAGCGTGCCGTTACTACACTGATGAAATACACGGAACTACAGCGTGCCGTTACTATGAGGAAATACACGGAACTGCAGCGTGCAATTACTACAAGGAAATACACGGAACTGCAGCGTGCCGTTACTACGAGGAAATACACAGGACTGCAGCGTGCAATTACTACAAGGAAATACACGGAACTGCAGCGTGCCGTTACTACAAGGAAATACACGGAACTGCAGCGTGCCGTTACTACAAGGAAATACACAGAACTGCAGCGTGCCATCACTACAAGGAAACACACTGAAATGCAACGTGCCATTACTACAAGGAATATACTGAACTGTAACGTGCCATCACTACAAGGAATATACTGAACTGCAGCGTGCCATCACTACAAGGAATATACTGAAATGCAGCGTGCAATTACTACAAGGAATATACTGAACTGCAGCGTGCCATCACCACAAGGAATAAACTGAACTGCAGCGTGCCATCACCACAAGGAATATACTGAACTGCAGCGTGCCATTACCACAAGTACTATACTGAACTGCAGCGTGCCATTACAACAAGGAATATACTGAACTGCAGCGTGCCATTACCACAAGGACGATACTGAACTGCAGCGTTCCATCACTACAAGGAATATACTGAACTGCAGCGTGCCATCACTACAAGGAATATACTGAACTGCAGCGTGCCATTACCACAAGGAATATACTGAACTGCAGCGTGCCATTACCACAAGGACGATACTGAACTGCAGCGTGCCATCACCACAAGGAATATACTGAACTGCAGCATGCCATCACCACAAGGAATATACTGAACTGCAGCGTGCCATTACCACAAGTAATATACTGAACTGCAGCGTGCCATTACAACAAGGAATATACTGAACTGCAGCGTGCCATCACTACAAGGTACACACGGAACTGCAGCGTGCTGATACTACAAGGAATATACTGAACTGCAGCGTGCTGTCACTACAAGGTACACACGGAACTGCAGAGTGCTGATACTACAAGGAATATACTGAACTGCAGCGTGCGATCACTACAAGGTACACACGGAACTGCAGAGTGCCATTACTACAAGGAATATACTGAACTGCTGAGTGCCATCACTACAAGGTACACACGGAACTGCAGCGTGCTGATACTACAAGGAATATACTGAACTGCAGCGTGCCATCACTACAAAGTACACACTGAACTGCAGCGTGCCATTACTACAAGGAATATACTTAACTGCAGCGTGCCATCACTACAAGGTACACACTGAACTGCAGCGTGCCATTACTACAAGGAATATACTGAACTGCAGGGTGCCATCACTACAAGGTACACACAGAACTGCAGCGTGCCATTACTACAAGGAATATACTGAACTGCAGCGTGCCATCACTACAAGGTACACACGGAACTGCAGCGTGCTGATACTACAAGGAAACACACTGAACTGCAGCGTGCCATCACTACAAGGAAACACACTGAACTGCAGCGTGCCATCACTACAAGGAATATACTGAACAGCAGCGTGCCATTACAACAAGGAATATACTGAACAGCAGCGTGCCATTACAACAAGGAATATACTGAACTGCAGCGTGGCATTACTACAAGGAATAAACTGAACTGCAGCGTGCCATCACTACAAGGTACACACTGAACTGCAGCGTGCCATTACTACAAGGAATATACTGAACTGCAGCGTGCCATCACTACAAGATACACACTGAACTGCAGCGTGCCATTACTACAAGGAATATACTGAACTGCAGCGTGCCATCACTACAAGGTACACACGGAACTGCAGCGTGCTGATACTACAAGGAAACACACTGAACTGCAGCGTGCCATCACTACAAGGAAACACACTGAACTGCAGCGTGCCATCACTACAAGGAATATACTGAACAGCAGCGTGCCATTACAACAAGGAATATACTGAACAGCAGCGTGCCATTACAACAAGGAATATACTGAACTGCAGCGTGCCATTACTACAAGGAATAAACTGAACTGCAGCGTGCCATCACTACAAGGTACACACTGAACTGCAGCGTGCGATTACTACAAGGAATATACTGAACTGCAGCGTGCCATCACTACAAGGTACACACTGAACTGCAGCGTGCTGATACTACAAGGAATATACTGAACTGCAGCGTGTCATCACTACAAGGTACACACTGAACTGCAGCGTGCCATCACTACAAGGAATATACTGAACTGCTGCGTGCCATCACTACAAGGTACACACTGAACTGCAGCGTGCCATTACTACAAGGAATATACTGAACTGCAGCGTGCCATAACTACAAGGAATATACTGAACTGCGGCGTGCCAGTTCTACAACGAAACACACTGAACTGCACGAACGTTGCTACAAGGAAATACACGAAAATGCACAAACGTTGCTACAAGGACACACACTGAACTACACGAACGTTGCTGCAAGGAAACACACTGAACTGCACGAAACGTTGATACAAGGAAACACACTGAACTGCACAAAGTTGCTACAAGGAAACACACTGAACTACACGAACGTTGCTACAAGGAAATACACAGAACTGCAGCGTGCCATTACAAAAAGATATACACTGAACTGCACGAACGTTGCTACAAGGAAACACACCGAACTGCATGAACGTCGCTACAAGGAAACACACTGAACTACACGAAACGTTGATACATGGAAACACACTGAACCACACAAAGTTGCTACAAGGAAACACACTGAACTGCATGCACGAACGTTGCTACAAGGAAACACACGGAACTGCACAAAGTTGCTACAAGGAAACACACTGAACTGCACAAAGTTGCTACAAGGAAACACACTGAACTGCACGAACCTTGCTACAAGGAAACACACTGAACAACATGAACGTTACTACAAGGAAATACACGGAACTGCAGCTTGTCATTACAACAAGGAATACACGGAACTGCACGAACGTTGCTACAAGGAAACACACTGAACTGTAAGAACGTCGCTACAAGGAAACACACTGAACTACACGAAACGTTGATACAAGGAAACACACTGAACTACAGCGTGCCATTACTACAAGGAAATACACGGAACTGCAGCGTGTCATTACAACAAGAAAATACACGGAACTGCACTAACGTTGCTACAAGGAAACACACTGAACTACACGACACGTTGATACAAGGAAACACACTGGACTGCACGAACCTTGCTACAAGGAAACACACTGAACTGCACGAACGTCGCAATAAGGAAACACACCGAACTGCACGAACCTTGCTACAAGGAAACACACTGAACTGCACGAACCTTGCTACAAGGAAACACACTGAACTGCACGAACCTTGCTACAAGGAAACACACTGAACTGCACGAACCTTGCTACAAG